>OY282559.1:115463137-115510789 GCA_958295665.1 Tipula vernalis
ACCCTAAGTGTCCAGCGTGCCCAGGAGTGACCGAGGACGTGGAGCACGCGGCCTACGTTTGTCCACGTTTCAGATCAGAGAGAGATGAGCTATTCGGTGTACTCCACCAGCAGCTAACACCCGAGAACACGGTCCCTCTTATGGTGGCCACGAGAGAGAATTGGGATACGGTAAGCAGCTTCGCAGCCCAAATTCTGATCAAGCTGAGGTCCTACGAACGCGAAAGGCGAGGACTTGTTGAAGGTGACGGCTAGAGGTAACTAGGATAGGTGAAGGGCTAATATAGCCATATCCCATTCTGTGAAGTAATGCTTGTTGGCGGTTCCACAGAATGGTATCGGAGTTGGAAGTAGGGTTTTTAGTGGGTATTGGCTTGGCCGAGTCCCACATACGCCAGTCCAGGACTTGAGATGGTCTGGTACTGGCAATGCGTAAAAGCATTTTCCCCCTTCCCCAAAAAAAAAAAAAAAAAAAAAAAAAAAAACACACACACACACACACACACACACACACACACACACACTGAAATCCCGAGAAACCTATTTCTCAGAATATACGGCGGAGTGTTCGGCGGCGTGAACTATAAACTGATTTTTGGTATGCCAACGAGGAAACCATCCTTCCTCAGTTATCGCAACGGGTACACACCGAAGGTTATTTTGAAGAACGTTGATGATATTTTATTGCGAGATAATGGAAGCATTGAACTCCTTCCATCCCAAACTTCGGTTCACAATGGAAGCGGAAGTGAACGGAAAATCCCATATTTAGATGTGCTAGCCTTACGCAGTAGATTTGATAATATAATTCCCACTGATTGGTACCGCAAGGCCATTTGTTCTAACCGTATATTAAATTACTACACAGACATCCGACCAAATAGAAACTCAATTCTGTGAAAAATTTGGCCAATAGTTTTTCCTTAAGTTCACCCATTTATCACAAGAAGAACCGATGATTGATCTGCGATGGCCCATCCTAAAACATTTATCCATATAAATTCATTTAAATTAACGAATATTGTTTTGCCTCTACATTTGATCGTGATACACCAACAAATTCCCCGCGATTTATAGATAAAAGCATGGTATACGTCACCGGTGTATCTGAACGTATTGTAAGAAAGTTGTCAAGACTTTTCTTCTGGAAACAACCCTGACGTACCGTAACAAAATGACTTTAAGTAGTGTTTTTAGTTGCTCAAAGATCCAATACGGGTTCAGAAGAAGATTGATATTATTTGTATGATTCCTTGTCTGGGCAGTGACGTTTCGCAGGAAAATGCAGTAATGTTGTTTAATTTATAAAAGGAAATTTTAGAACAAAAAGCCGACGTAATAAAAATGGAACTAAAGCATTTTATTTACCAAAAGAGAGTAGCTAAACACCTTCTAAACAGAAGTGTAAACATCTTTCAGGATCACCTATACTTTGGGACAATCTCCCAAACGGTATGAAAAATTCTTCTGATATCACCCAATTGTATAAGTGTTATTTATATACGGGAGCGAAGCGACCCTATTCTAACATAAAAATTAAACTAACTGGTTGGGAATAGAAGGGAGTACAACTCCTCTCACCTTTAATTGCAACGTTGGCGAAGTACCCAGATGATTCTAACCTACCTCAACGAATTAAGCTTACCAAAATAATATTTTACTATGTGCAACGACCATTTGTTATTTCTAATGACCATTAGTTAGTAATCAACGTTTACTTCCATGATCAACGATCAAAATGTTAAAGTTCTTTAATAATTTATTACTCCTTCTAAATGATAATGGAAGCTTTCTTGACAATTGTTGCAATGTAACTATTTGTTTATTCTATGTATGCTGGAAATACGATAATGGCACATGAAAATACAATACAATGTAACCTTATCTCAAACAAAAACAAACTAATACAATAAATAATAAAATTAAAAAGCAAAAATAATTTTTTTTTGTTTTAAATAAATACATTTAAAGCTTTCTTACCTCTTTCGCCACTCTTTCATATGAATTTTTCTCTTTTTCTCTATCTTTCAATTGACTTTTCAAACTATCAATTTCTTTCATGAATTCATCCCGCTCAATTTCACGATCAGCAGCTTGCTCTTCCAAAAAATTACGTGTTGCTTTTAATTGTTTATCAGCCGCATCAATCTACAGGTGGGTTTTTTGTAATTTGGTTTTGGTTTTTGTTGTAAATATTTTAAAATTTTATAGAACATTTTTTCGTTTAAAAATATTAGTAACAAAAATAGTTGCACAAAAACTTAATGACTATGTTTAGATTTAACAAAAAAGCGTATTAATTTCCATTCACCATTCACAACCAAATATAAAATATGGATTAAAAGAATTAAAAAAAAAAAAACAAAAATAAAACAAAACTATTGTAATTACCTTATCACAGCCTACAACACTGTGACCAATTGCAGGTGAAAATGATAAATCATTCTGCTAAAATTAAATATAACAGTAAAACTCCAAATACATAAAACAACAAGATTAATTCAACTAGTTTAGAATATAAAATGAAACATAACTAGGGTTTTATGTATATATGTACAAATAAATTAGGAAAATTACGTTTATATTACAAATATATAAATAGATAAAATATTCAGCTTTTCAGAAAAACACAGTATTTTTCCACAATAAAATGACTTTAGGCATATTATCCGATTTAAACATTCTTATGATTAAAATAGTTTCTTCAAGCTTCCCCCAATGACGCCGAATGAGAGATGATAACATTTATATAAGATAACTTTAAAGGTTGGTTACATAGAAAGAACTTGCATGGGACACAAGCAAGAGGCTTGCACGGGACGATAACTTTAACTTTAAAAAATTTATTGTAAAATGTCTCAAGTATCTTAATTAGTTTGGGAAAAATATTTATATCCAAAAATTAAATAAATATTATTTAGTAATAGCATTTCCATGGCAAAATCTATTGTTAATTGTTATGTAAATTAATTAATAATCAAAATTCAAAAACAAAATAATTGTTGTGCATTTTGTAATTTCATTTCTACAATTTACGAATGGGTGCTAAAATTAAATATTGCTCTAAAAATTTTACTAAATAAATTTTAATGCTAAGAGTAATTAAAAGTAAAATAAATATTGCATTGCCATTCCGAAAGTAGTGTAAAGAAGCATACTTTAAAAATCAATCCAAATATTGGTTACCTGTGACTGCAAATCATCTTTATCCCTTTTGTTCTCCTCCATGAAACGGTCACTTTCTCGACAAAAATCTTCAACCAATTGCAATAGTAAATTTGTATTTGATGTAATACTACTGTTATTCGGCATAGTCGTATTATTTGATTGATTCAATAGATTACGAGCCCGTTCTTGTAATTCAATTACATTTGTTGTTTTTGGTATACTCAATTGGTGGCGTGGCGACATAAGATTAGAACCAAAACTTTCAAGAAATACTTCACGTTGACCTTCAAGCGTTTCAATTTGTTGTTTTGCAATGGTCAATTGTTTTGTAAGTCGATCATTTTTATTAATCACCTTATTCAATTCATCTTCAATTTCAGTTTTCTTTTCGGCCGTCTCAATAAGACGTAATTTTAATTTTTCCTCACCCAGATCACTTAATTGTTCTAAATATTGTTTAGGCCAGGACAAGGGTAAACTTCGCGTGTCACGATCACTGACACTTGATAGTTTACGATAATTTTCCAAAAATGTATCATTGAATGATTCCGTTCGTAAAATTGTCTTTTTCTCATTCGATTTTTTTAGACCATCTTCTTCTTCACAACTATCATCTTTACACTCTATAGCCAATGTTTCATTGTGAGTTTTTAAATTTTCTGACAATTTGAGTAAATACATTGCCTCATTTCGTAACTTTTCTAGACAATCACTAATATTTAGTTTGAACTCGAAATTTGTTTCGTTTGCCGCTGTAACAAATTCGATGAGCGAAGGTTCTTCAATCACTGCTAGTATTCCGCTCACATCAAGTTTACCTCGAGCAATGGATGATTTAGTTGATATCATAGAAATATTTAATAACGTTTTATTACTTTGATCACCTCGACCATTGATACCATGTTTTTCTAGTTCTTCTAGTAGATTCTCGTTTATTTCAGCATCACAAACCAAACAATATTTAGCCAATTCACTTAATAACCATCGTAATGTGTTAGATAGTTCACGTAAGTTGTTTCTTAAAAAAAAAAAAAAATATCGGATTGTCAATAAATCATTTTATATTATATATACAATGTGTACAAACCTTTCACTGACAATTTCATCTAAATCCCGCGACGAATCAAATGTGGTTTGACGCTTAATTTTACGCGTCAATTGCTTTTCAAAGTCCGATTTCAACCGGGCCATCTCTTCTTCATGTTTTATTTGTAGCTGAGCAATTTCTAACTGACTTGTTGCCGTAAATTTTTCACGCAATAATATTAGCTCGGGTGGCCAGTAACTATCTTCAATAGATGTTTCTGATAGTAACGTCTATAACAAAATAACAGAAGAAACGCATTATATTTAACGTAATTTGATTTTGGCAGTTATAAATATACATAGAAAAATAATCTCAAAATTTAATTAATTTTTTTTTATACATAGTATATGTATACAACATGGGACTATTTACTCTCTTTATTTCCCCCCATTATTTCAGACTGAGTACATTTAACAACAACAACAGAAACTATGACCCCACACATATTTATGATAAAATATAAATTTTAATGAAGATCAGAGAATATGTTATGATAAACATGTGTGCAATTGAATATTTTGTTTATATATAGTTTCTTTCGTATATTCTAATCATCATTTGAACATATGTGTGTATTTAATAAATAAATTCAACATACAACACTTTACTACTCGTATAAATTTCTTATTGATCATGAACTTTATTTTAAATTACTCTGATTCCAATTTAAATTGCAGAATATTAGTGATTTATTAAATTATATTAGCCGACAGTTGAAAGCTTAAGGAATGAATTTTTTATACTTACTCGGAACTATGTTGTTCTGTAATTTATTTGTATTTATTAGTGCTTTACAAAAAGGTTTGTTATCACAACTATTAATTAGTTGTGCTAGCTTACCTCAGATAACCAAATGATCAACAATTCATTGTCTTATTGTTTTTAAATGATTTCGAATTAGAAAAATAGATTTCCGGGTTTAAAATATTTATGATGAAGCTCATCTAATACAGCAATATCTATCTAATGCTCTCAGACACGTTAGCATAACTGAGCTAGAAACAAGAATTTAACTGAAGTTAGATATTTCCCCTAATTTGAACTTACGGGGCATTACAAAGATTTTTCAGTGCTTTCTTAGCCTATAAACGTTTCAAAAATAATGTCTTTGTTAAAGTCTATTTATCGTTATCGTTAACAAAATTTGTATTCATACCAAGCAAGAGAAGGGTTAACCATATCTGCATATAATTCTTAGTTCTTAAGTAAACATTTTGTATGTAAATCAGAAAAATTGACTAATAAAATCAGTATCAACCAAACAATACTCATCAATATTTCACTCTCTTCTAATAGCGCCCACCGGGCGGTAAGCTCAGAATAAAATGAATGAAAAATAGATTCAAGCTAAAGCGGAATCTAACAAAGTGGTCCTTCGAGCCGGCCAACAATTGGCGATAAGGCGTTGTCTAGGCCTTCAACATAGGCATTATACGAAGTTAATAAGCAGGTACGAATATATTCGATTACGTCAAATTACAACAAATTGACAACTACAAGAATTAATTAATTCAAATTAAAGTAAACAAAAAATTGTTAATTATTAACTGCAATAATTAACCAGTAAGAATGGAAGCACTTCCATTTAGCCAAGAACAGCTTGCGGCTGACATCAACAAAATGTATTTCAAAAACCACACATGTATTTCACCACCAACAAACCTCGAATTACAACAACTCATAAACAATTCGAATGAGAAGCCTCTACAACTGGCGGAAAACAATTCGAAAGAGAAGCCTCTACAAAAAAATTAACGACGCCGGAGACCTCATCGAGACTGGGACAAAATCGGCGATGAAACTATTACTAATGTACAATGCAAAACTCATGCATCAAATAGCCGAAATTCATGAGGAAATTTGCATGATAGTTAATGATGAATAGGGTATACGAGTAGCCGGATATTTTGGTCCTTTTTCAAATACTCGACTACCCGGGTTATTTGATCGATTACCGGGGTACCTCGGTAATTTGATTCAGGGGCACGAAATAGCTCCGCGGGAATTCATTGCGCCGAAAATTTTTGTATTACGAAATTAATCCCATTTTCAATATGATTTAAACGTCATTTAATTTTTTTAAAATGCAATAATTTCACGCGGAATTAATTCAATTTTTAAAAGTTAAATGTTGCGGATTTAATTCATATTGAAAAAGAATTAAATTGAAGCGGAATAAATTAAAATTTATTTGCAAAATTACTTGTTTTACAAATGAATTTAACTCCGCCGATAAGTAAGAATTTATTCCGCCACAAAAATTAGATGGTTGAAATACAAATATTGTCATCGAAATTGAACGGAATGTGAAATGTCTAAAATACATTATATCTTCTCGAAAAAGCACTAAAACACTTATCGATTACACAATTTTCTCTTGAATTTAAATTGAAATGTTACACATACCATACTTTACACCTTCATGAAAATGTACTAAAAAACTTATTGGATTACAAAGATTGAAATAAATATAACGTTTTGCAATTAAATTGAAATGTTACATATAGTATACTTTACGAAAAAGTACTAAAAACTTGAACTTCAACAAAAGATTGAATGAATAATTAAAATTGAATTAATTCCCCGCATAAAAAATGAATTAATTTCACGCGGATTTAAATCTGTTTTTTTAAAAGTGATATCGCGGAATTAATTTATAATTAAAATGAATTAATTTCGCGTCGAAAATCTCGAGAAATGCGGAATTAATTTCAATGGAATATCAGAAAAAACTAAGAAAAATTATTTATAAATAAAATCTTGAAAATACAAAAAAATTTAAATTAATTCGATAATGTTTCTTTCTGAAAAACATTTAAAAACGCATGAAATTTTCTTGAAGGCATTGAATGGCCGTGGTAGTGATATTGAACAAAATGCCATTGCCCCATATAAAATATCGAAACCCTCATATTTTAACAGGTTTAAACATATTTGTGTATTTATTTTTTAATACCCGGGTATTAAAATAAAAAGTACTCCGCTACTCGAGTAGTTTGAAACTCGAGTAATTTGAAGCATTTCACAGAACAATACTTCGAGAACATTGAGAGATAGTATCAAACTAGCATCCTTCAAATAATCACGAACATAGGAACTGGAAAAAGTCAATAAACCAGATAACGGACATTCGGCTACCACGAATCCAAATCCCAATAAAGAAGTGGACCGGGTTCCTCGGCCCGAATTCCGGTTCAATGATAAATGAGAATGAGAAATGAGTTTATTTTTTATTTCGCCTACTCTAAATAAAAATGCAACCGACTAGTTGAAATAAAAAATCAAGTCATTTCTCATTACCATTTATCATCGAACCGGAATTTGGGCACTGACACATTCAACAAGCTGATTCATGAAAATACACAGATTAGCGACACCAAAGAATCTGTCGCAACGCTTAGGAATCTTCACGATACAAAAACTGAATGTTTGCACGGAAACCGGAATACAATAATAATCTTTACCTTAACTAAAAAAGTTGATAACAAGCCACGACGACACTATGAGATTTCCTTGGCAAATCGAAGGGAATTCCAAACAACAACGGAATTTTTAAAATTCTTGGAAGGAAGATTTAAATCATAACACCAAGAATCTCCACAACAACACGAGAAAACAAAAGTCAAACAGTCAAAAGGACCTTTTTATCAACAGTAAGCATCTGTGTCTACTGTAGAGATGGATATAAGATTAATGAATGCGGAAGATTTAGCAAACTAAAATCCAGTGAGAGACCGCAAGTAGCGAATTCTACATAAATTATGCAGATAAACCAATGTGCCATATGCAATGGCAGACATAACACAGGACTGCACAACACATGCCGTCAGAGCATTAATTGATCCAGGCTCTGAAGCGTCAGTTATCACCATCAAGGTAGCAAACTTTCTTAAGGCGAGGCAAAAACAAGTCAACATTAAAATATCAGGAATGGTAGGAAAGGTAGCCGGGGTTTACAATCACAAAGTCGAACTAACTTTATCCGCGAGATTTCAAAGTTCCTTTGAGATTAAGTTTTAGGCAATAGTGCTTAAGTAATTAACCGAAAACGTTCCAGACGTTGACTTTAACACCAGCAAATGGACACATTTGCAACATTTATAAGTTGCAGATCCACAATACAACAAGTCCAGTAGCATCGATGTCACAATCAGTGTTGACTACTATCCCTGAATTCTAAACAGTAAGGTAAACAGGTAAACAGCAAAATCTCATCGGCACTATCCCTGAACGACATAATGATGAACGGGCCGAAAATTCAAAGTAACCTAATTGATATCATCTTGAAGTGGCGAACAAACAAATTTGTGTTAGCAGCAGATGCGGAAAAGATGTTCCGGCCAATCTGGATGCACTAAAGTCACCAGAACCTGCAACGAATATTGTGGCGTCAAAATTCTTCACTACCAATAGATGAATACAAACTAAAAATGGTCACCTTTGGAACAACAAAAGCGATACCTTTAGACTTTTTTCCGTGTCGTTACGTCATCACTCATCTATGCCAATAAGCCAGGAACGAATCAAGAGCTAAGAGATAATATAAGACGTGGGACTGCCGCTATGGTGCCTGATTTATACCAAAGTTTTATCGAAAGAGGCATTTTAGTAAGACCAATAACGATAATTCTCGAATAATCAAGCGCACGCTTATATTGTTAATTTGAAGTAATGACGCAATAAAGAAACATAGAGAACCATAAAAATTTTATAGGGTAGGTATGTACAATAAGTGTGACCAAATTACAGCACAGCCATTATTATGGTTTGATCAGTTGTTTACTTACACAGTGCAAGTGTAAAATGTAAATTAATAGTGAAAAGTGTCGAACTAGTGTTGGAAAATAAAGATTGGAATTTCTTACCAACAAAATCGTCTTTTAATTGCTTAATCCAGTGATTGAATAAATTTTAGTCCACAAATCGTAACAATTCGGTGCGAAGCCGCTCTCATGAGATTTGCCGATGAGCGTAGCTCGACCTTGACAGAGTTAAAAATACGTGATCATGAATTTCGATTTCGCTCTTTTGCATTCTTTATTTCTCTTTCTTCGTTGATACGCCAACAAATTTTATGAGAGCGGCTTCAAAAGTGGAATTTTGTAATAAAGTGAAACAAAAAAAAGCCAATATTAAAACTTTCGTGGAAGCAGGTACGAGCGTACGTCCAACTCGCAGAGGTGGACGGATGTGCGAACAATGAAGTAGAGCACGTAACACCAAGGCTGTCGGATGAATCAGAGATGCCAAAATTACCAGTCCCACTGGAAGTAATAGTAGCTCACTGAGGAGGACAGGTTTTTCCTGTTTCAGAGCAACCGGCTCTGCAAATTAAGGGTGCAGGATTGAAACTCGTAAAAAAATGGAATTAAACTCACAAAACTTGTAATAATCAGTTTCCGACATTAATTCAAAGAACAAGTATAGAATGAAACTCGGAAAATATTCGTACAAAAAGTGGAAGTAGACTGTAGCTCCTTTTTGTGGCATAAACTCGGAAACATATAACGTTCTGCTGACTTAAATTTCCACGCTCGTGTGAAATTCCGGAAAATGGAGAAATTTAATTTTTTAAAAAACACTGTAAACCCGCAGAAACACAGATTCTAATTTCTGAGTTTAATTCCATTATTTTTTAAATAAAACTAGAAACCACTCCTCCCTGCCCCGCCAGAAAACGCACCCACACTGTAATCGAACGAAAGCTGAGGATACCGTGAAGTATCTTTTAGTCTCATTACCTGGTGAAGTCACATTGTTCTAGAACATGAGAATGTAACATAGAAGGAAATGATATTGTTTGTGTCTCTTCGACCAAAATCTTGCTGTAGCGATATTTGTGGTACTTAAACATTCCATTGTGACCAAGAGTTCAAAAAGTTTTTTTTTAGTTTTTGTTTCAACACAATTTTGCTTTACTGCTTCTTTATTTTTGAAAATCTGAAATAGAATCGATCAACTTGTTACTTAAGAGCACAGTTTTACAACTCTGTAACGTTAATAAAAGAAAGTTAAATAAATTCTTAATTAGCTAGGGAGAATAACGCGGGTCTGTTACCTATTTGGTGTATATATTGTATAATATCTAAAAAAACATAAATGGTGTGAAATGATCTAGCTACAGATCATGGTGCAACTCAACTTAAACCAGTAATTCAACAAGCCTAATAACTAATAAACTATTAACTATCTTCATACAATTTTCAGTATTATAAATCTTATTAATTTGAAATAATCTCGAAGGTTTATGCTTCGAGATTATTTCAAATTTATTCATTTTGAAAAATCTGTAACTTCACGCGATTAGCGTCGATGAAATATCTTCAACTACAATATAATCTCGAAAGTATCGACAAATCTCGTAAAAAAGCAGCCAATATTGGAAAAATGGCGTCTATATAACTCAACATCCTACAAACGTAGTTTAATTGGCTCTGTAAGAATGTAAGTAACTCCACGTTATGCAAATCCTGGAAAGCTTAAAAACAAAATTCTCAATAAATCTCTAATTTTGTAACAAGATGCAACAAAACCAATTGCAAATTTCAAGAAATATCCAGTAATACGAGTAACCTCGAAAAGCTTGTCTAATCTTCTGAACGTAATGAGAATACAAGAATAGTCTCTATATTACATAAAATTTCGAATATTCCAGAAAAACTTAAACTCATAGAATAATCTTGAAATCAATATTCTAAAAAATACCATGCAGTCTTCACAAAACCATAAATAATCTAGAAAAAGGTTACGACAATGACAATAATTCGATTAACTTACATTTTAAGCTAAGCTAACCAACGCTATTTATATCTGGAAATCTACATAAATTCAAAAATCTTGAATTTCGGGAATTTCTTTTCTGTAAGCTAATTCATTTGAGTTGATGTAGGCATCAACCTAATACAATTCCAACCTAAACTCGAATAATATTGAAAATCTCGAATAACATCGAAGTCTACAAAATTTCGAATAATATACTAAAAAACCTCGGAACATCACGCAACTGCAGAACGCCTTTCAACATTCAAGTATAAGTGAGGAACTCGAATCGAATCGAATAATTTCGAAAAGTTGAATAATCTTACAGTTCTAGAATAATCGAGGTATGTATTCTCAAAAAAAAAAAAAAAAAAAAAATATTCCGGAAAATCTCGAATAAATTTAGATTCTTAGAATAATCTTGAAAATCTTAAAGCTAAGTAATACAAAAGAAAAAAACTCTTTCTCGCAAAAATAACGAGGAAAGCTCGAATAATCTGGAAAATGTTGATAATTTTGAATAAGATAGGTAACAAGCAACATACCGCTATTCAAACCCAGACGTGTAGATAATTCTAAAAATCTCAAAACCTCGAATTTGGGAAATCCTCTACATTTCAATCCAAATTAACTCGGACAACATCGAAATCTTGAAAAATGTCGAAAAATCTATAAATTTCGAATAATATCAAGTAAAGGGGCCTTCACAGAGCGAGATTATAATCTGAGATTATTTTTTTATTGTTGTTTTTTCTTGTTATGTTGGTATGAATTGGATTATTTGCTCATAAGATAAAAAAAATTTAACTTGAGTTGGCCAAAAAAGGGCGTTTACATTTGAAAATTAAGCAATTTAATTGGTAGAAAAGTGGGATAAGAAATCTCAGATTATAATCTCGCTCTGTGAAGAGCTTGAAAGCTTCACAAATTAAAATGAAATTGAAGCGCAGTAGGCTGAGAATTTACTTGCAGAACCTAATTTTTGTAACAATTTTTTCAAAAAATTTAATAAATAATTCAGTATAAATTGTATGTATACTCGGTAAAAATCGGTTAATATCGGATTGATTAAAAAGTTTAAATTAATCGGTTAACCTTACCCTCCTAGCAGTAATATTCTCAACAGCAATGCGGTTGCGTTTAATTTGTTTGTGTATGGTTTTTATTAGAGCGTTCTAAATCAAATTCTAAATACTTAAAATTGATAAAGAAACCAATTGATTTATTCAATGCGTGATAATTTAGGTCAAAAGTTGACACTGGAACGAGGAACAGCCTCCAGCCGCCTTATCACTCACTAGTAGTGTTTTTTTATTCGCTCCGGATAGCTGCTATCGAGAGCCGTCATTTTCCTACACCTAAATTTAAATTTGACGCGCTATTTATTGGTAAACTAAACTTATTTAACATCAAACTATCATTTTTAATTCAATTGTTTACCAAAAACTTCATATAAAAAATATTTTGATCTACCTATTTATACGGAGCGTTATACGGAGCCAAATTTTATATGGCGGCTCTCGATAGCAGCTATCCGGAGCGAATAAAAAAACGCTACAACTATCAGGAAGCTTTGTAGGAAGAAAGGACCAACAACTTCTTCTCGGTTGAATATAGTGAATATCCGAGTAATTACTTGTGATTTGTTTGATTTTTAGCACTACACGATATTCACTAAACTCGCTTTAAAAAAAGAAAAAAACTTTCGACATCAAAAGATAAAGATTTTAGTTTTGGAGATCTGACCTAAACTTTCGGTAACAATTGAGTGTTTGTAGAAATGAAAAAAAGGATACGATCTGGAATGCGTCGGTCCAAATTCAGAAAACGCGAATGGAAATTGATCGGACATATAATGAGGAAAACACCAAATGACATAACTCGGTTGTCATTAGAATGGAATTCGCAAGGTAAAAGGAATGTCGGAAGGCCAGCAATGGCCTGGAAAGAACCATGTTTAGCTGAAGCGATAGAACTTGGCAAAACATGGGGAGAGCTGAAAACAAATGCGAAACTGAAAATGACAATAACATTTGGTTTTATGCTTTTTCGTTTTTCAAAATTGATGAAATATAATTAATTTGACCAAAACGGGACAAACAGCGTGCCACTCATAGTAACGCCGGGACACGGGACATTCGATTCTAAAAGTGGTTTGTTGGCAAGTCTATCTCAAATTCTATTCCTTCATTTAATAAACCACTAAAGTCAAATTTGTTTCGAATTTAAAAGAATAAAGCGATTTTAATAACAACCCAAATTAATTCTTAATTAAGGTGACGTATTAAAGCAAGTAATACCATTTTCAAAGAAGATTTTGTTTATTGTTTTAGTTTATTTAAGCTCTACAGCCAAATTGAAAACATCAAGCTAAACTAGGCTCCCTAGAGGATAAAAATGTTGCGTGCACATGTGTCGCAAGCCAAAAATATTGCATATGTCATCAAAAATATTTGTATGTTTAGTTACATATGCAACATGTTTAGCTTTGCAACGGTTTTAGAAGGAGAAAGAAATATATTAAAAAATATTTAAGACAAAATTAAGAAAATCAGTCATAGTAAATTAAATGATATAATGGGTGTTCAAATTTGAGGTATATTTTTAAATATTCCGCCATTTATATTTTTTGTACTAGAGTACCATATGTTATTTGACAGATGACAATTACAAACATTCCGTGTCATTACATTTATCATCGAACAAATATCACTAATTGAACCATCATTATGCGAAAAAATTAATCAAAATTTTGATAAAAGATTAACAGCCTGTCGAGCTAGCAGAGGAGGTCACTTGAACGACATTATTTTTCATTATTAGGCTTAGGATTTTTAGGTTCTAAAAAACGATGTGGTCAAATTTTGAAAAGAAAACCAAAACTAGACCTTATCTTAAATCTTAAGAGGATTTCAATTTACTCATTAATTAAAAAGAATCAAGTTTTTGGCAATAAAGTTGAATAAACTATCTCTCCTGGACTACAAAGTGCTGGAAAAGTAGTCCAAAAATGGTTCCATATCCATACACTTAAAAATTTGAACTGGTAAGTGATACTACTTCAAAAGAACACAATAACGGTTCGGACTAAACGATTCACGCTAATAAAGCAAGTTTTAAACTAAGAAAAAGTAAGTTACGCTCATATTTCTGCTCAAATCAAATTGTAATTCAAAGTCAATTTTTAATTTAAGTTACCATCAAGATTATATACAATTACAGTTTAGAATTCATATTCTTTTATACATCTTGCTAATATTAAATAATTTTATTGTTTTATTGCAATCATGTTTTGTATTGCAATTTTTACTAATTGCGAATATTAAACTTACACTTATCGAATCATTTTTAAATGAAAGCAGAAATTGAACTGTACATTTTGTATTTTAAATTTCACTCAAAATTGTAACTTTGTCAAATCGAATTTGGAATTTAGC
Organism: Tipula vernalis; assembly: GCA_958295665.1. Taxonomy (NCBI): domain Eukaryota; kingdom Metazoa; phylum Arthropoda; class Insecta; order Diptera; family Tipulidae; genus Tipula; species Tipula vernalis. Next base: position 115,477,588 of record OY282559.1, read on the forward strand.
CTACTTGTGTTAAAAATATCACAAAATTTCCATCTAATTGCAACCAAAATTTTGGAATTCAAAAACAACTTTTTCTCAGAATTTTGTCCCTATAAACATAAAGTTTTGCTCAAATCTATTTTATCATTGTAAATTAATCTTTAATTGTTCTCTTGCCAGTCCAATTCGAAATACAAACTCAACTTTTAAACTAAAAACTAAATTACAGTTATGTTTTTGCTCAAGTTCAAATTACTATTCAAATTCAATTTCTACTCAACATTTTTTTCAATTACGGCTTAAAAATCAAATATGTTCTTCGAAACGTACTCAGATTTTTGCTCAAAATTGTGATACAAATTTAAACAAACATTTTGATCCAAACTAGAGTTTCAAATTCGACTTTAACTCAGCATTTCTAATAACACTCAAATAAATTCTCAATAAATTTCTTAAATACACTTGCAACTAAAGCTGAAGTTGTATCCCAAATTTCTAATCAACCACATTTAAACCAATCTAGGTTGAAATTTTTACTTAATTTGTAAACAAAATATAACAAAATTTCTAGGTTGATTGCAACCATAATTTTGCGTTAATTAAATTTGGAATTCAAGCACATTTTTTAATTAAATTGCATCGGATTGAAATTGAATTTTTAGTGCAAACTTTGTTCAAATCTTGTTTTACCCCGTTCAAAATAAAAATGTTGCTCTATTTTAAAACAAAATTCATAACTTTGGCTCGATTCCTGATTTTCTAGTTGAATTAAAAAATTTGTTGAAATCGTGTTTAGAATTTTTAGCTCAGTCACATATAGTGCATTAAATATTTTGCTAAAATTTGTACTTAAAATTCCACTCAAATTCATTATATCTAATTTAGAATTCAAGCTAATTTTTTCTCTTCGTTCTCTTAATCCAGATGTATGTTTAAAATTCCATTTATCATTTTGTTCAACTTCGAAAACTGCTTGGAACTAAATTTCTGACTAAAAATCTTAATTTTTTTTCGAACCAATTTTGATTTTAAGTTACTAGAGTGAATACCATTCACATATTAAAACGATAATCAATTAGCAGAATACCTAAATATTTGCTAAAACTTTAAATGTCACTTAAGTTTTCATTTCAATTTAATTTAATGAGCATGATCAAAATTACAATTAACATTCAAGTACAGTTTGGAAGTTTAACTCAATTTCGGATTAAAATGTCACTCAAAGTTGATTCAAATCTAGATAAAAAAAATCCAAGGAAATTTTGTTGGTTCTTTGAGATCAAATCTCCTATTACAACTCTTAGGTAAATTTTTTCTCATAGCCAAGTAGAATCTCCTAATCAATTTCTAATATAAATTTCTAAATCAATTTTTAACCCAAGAAACACTATACAACAATTTGCAAAACAATTCTATCCAAAATGTAGTTTAATCCAGAAACAATTTCTTAATTTCTATTTTAAATTTCACTCAAAATGTTGAAAGGTGTCGTGATTCGAATTGTAACTCAATTAAAATTGTATCTGTTTAATTTCAAACTGAAAATTTATGGATTTAAAACCGGAAGTTTTTTATATATATTTAGGAAAGCTCTGGTTGGAATTTTTATTCAAAGATTGGAATTAAAAGTCTATTTGTAGCTAAATTTCTGCTGAAAACTACGATTTGCTTTTGATTCATATTAAACACAAGATGTTCTTCAAATCTAGTTGGTAATTCTTATTCAATTTTTAAATTTTTAAATCCAATTTAAGTTCCTACTCAAGAATTTATTCAATTGCATTTAGGACTTAAAATTCTCATTCAAATTTTTGCTCGAAATTCTGATGATATGTTGAAATTCACAAACGTATGTTGGCAAACAATATGTTGACTTTTCTCACGTTAAATAGCACTCAATATTTTATCAAAATTCATGTTTGAATTCTGGCACATACGTTAACGAATAAAAACAACAATCAGAATCTCTTTTTCTAGAAGAACTCCGGATCGTCAAATAATGTGCAGTAAACTATTGAGATATGCAGTTTAATTTGACGTTTATTTTGTTCTTAATTTATTGATCTAATTTAGTGGAGTTTAGGCCAAAGTAAAACGTTTTTAACTTCTAAAAAAAATTTTTGTTGCCCTAAATTTAAAACTTGGCTTATGAAATATTTTGCTTTATCAAATTTTAAGCTATGAAAGTCGAATTACGTTATTACAGTCCGTTACAATTGATTAAATCCAATGAAAACAATGTAGGAAATACCCTTGTATGATTTAATTTTAACCCTCGTGTTATTTGGGTTTTTACTAAAATTTAAAGAACATTATCACTAAAATAAAAGGTTGAACATTTTTTTTTTTGAGTTTTAAAGTCGTACATTTTGTTATTTTGTTGGGAAGTACCAAAAAAATGCATTTTTTTATTGTTACATGTGAATAAATCCACGCCCGAATTTTTATGAAATTATATTTTTTTTGTTAATATTTAGGTTTATTTATTTATAATAATATATTTTTTTATTTATTTTAATAATGAGTGCTGCCTCCATTCTTTGAAATAAGCTCAAATATTCTATTGGACATTGAATCGTATAGCGACTTCAAATAATTCAAAGAAATGTCGGCCCAAGCAGCTTTGATGGCTTCAATAAGCGACCCCTTATCATTATACTGCTTATCCCCTTCATAAACCTTGCGAGAAAGCCATCCCCAAACGTTTTCCATAATATTTAAATCTGGAGAGTACGGGGGCCATTTAAGTAGACCGACGTTTCTCTTGGAAATCCAGCCTTTTACAATCCTTGCCGTATGTATAGGAGCGTTATCTTGCTGATAAGTCCATTTCAGTGGTTCGTAGTATGAAATACCTCCGCAAACCAAAATACCTCCTTCCCTGCTATGATGTCGATTGAGAACTAGCTCTTCTTTGCGTACGTCATGGAAATAATAGTTATAACCATCGGGCCCGTCTAAATTGAATTTTTTCTCATCCGAAAACACGACTTTATACCACTGGTTATTCCATGTCATATGCTCTTTCCCAAATTGAAGCCGATTGTTTTTTCGAGCTTCGTTTAATGGTCGCTTTTTCTTAATTTTCATCCGCTTAAGATGTTTAGCTTTCTGTATGGCGCGACGAACGGTTTGTACACAGACATTTACACCGGCTTTCTCCTTGATTCTGCGAGCAGATAGAGCAGAATTGGAGGCAATACGAATTATTTTACGCTTATCTACCGGTTTAATTTCGAAACAGAACAGCCTTTCATATTTTTTCTATAGTTTTCAGGATTTCTTAAATAATTTAGCACAACAGTGTGACTTCGGCCTAGTTTTTCGGCTATGAATCGACTCGAATGTCTTTGATCGTGGTAAGCATCAATTTTTCCTTTTTCAACATCGTTTAGGCTTTTGTTTTTTCCCATTTTTTTAAAAAACAATTTACAACACTAATTTAATTTTTATTTAATATTTTTTATTTTAATAAAACTAAACAAAAGAAAGGAAAATGAAATGGATTTATTCACGTGTAACAATAAAAATGATTTTTTTTTACTGTGTTTAAATGAAAAACAAAAAAAGGAACATTTCCAAAGCCAACTAGAAAACAAATTTTTAGTCATTTGATTAGTGATAAAATCATCTACCTTTCCAAGAAGATAGAATCGAAAATAGATGAATTCGGGAATTCCCAGTTTTTTATTTAGTGGATTTAATCTGCTGTAACGGACTGTATGTAAAAATATGTGATTATGCCAAAATATTTAAAAATATGTGGTAATAAATAGGGCTCATTCGCTTTTATTTGTTCTAAACAGAATAACTATCCAACAAATTTTTGGTTTGAATTTCCCAAAAAAAATATTTGTTTATCTAAGAATCCTAAGCCTATACATTATTAACCGGAACCACCATACATATAATGTAAATATATGTAATTGCCTTAAATATTCAACAAAATCTTCTAGAAAAGAGATTTCTCTTGAAGAAAATCGCAATTGCAGCTCAAATTATTGGTCACAACGTAAAAGCGATTAAATTTGTGATAAAGCATTTGAATTCGTTATTTTTTGCAATGACAATTTTTTGAAACATGTGACTTTATATTTCTTCGTAAATTTTTTTGTCTGCAAAATATTTATGCTGCGATATTTTTAATACATATATTATTAGATTGCGACAAAATTACTTCCATATTTTCGTTGCGATATTATATTTTCGAAAATTTTAAGCATTGTATGATAAATTGTTTTGAATTTACATTCGAAGAGCACCGGAGAATTTATAAGCAATGCAAATAGAGATTTAAAGAGAAATAAACATCCGACAAAGTATCGCGTGATAGACGATTGTTGCGTCAAATAAAGTCGCTCATACCACGTTTTGATTATTATTATCGGCATTTATTGAGAATTCTCTATTCATTGCCGGTTTGTTATTGTTGAGTTTATTTTCCATTGATTTTCTCTCAGATTTGTTTAATTAAAAAAGAAAAGCGTCGAGAAACATAAAATAAATGCGTAACTATAAATTCAACTAAAGAATATTACAATATACAAAATACAAAGAGGAAATCATACATAATAAGAAAAACAAACAAAGAAATGCTTTCTTTAGACATATTAAAAAAAAAAATACTTTCAATTAAAAATAATAAACGAGGGATTACAAAATTACATAATGTTTGTGGTATTGATGATGTTATGGGGAACATGGTACCACCAAAGAAGAAAGTTATTTTTTTATGGTTTTCAAGTATTTTGTTCTTTGACTATATGATTGTGAGGTTTAAGGAAATGCGGGGTTTGAAACTAATACTAGTTTTAATTTGCAGCTCAATTTTATATTTAAGATAAGAACTATACATAAACTATAATTTGTTTAATTTAAATTTATTAACTATTTTATTGAATAAATTTCCATGTTCGCTAAAATAATAGGAATTGGCGAAATGATCATATAATTTATTATTAATTTAAAAATATAATTTTCAACATAAAAATTAATACCTACATGTATACGTATAGTATATTAAATCTGAATTGAGATTAAATTTGAACCCGTTTGAACCTAAGATTTTACATGTTAATTTTTTTATTTGAATGTTAATTAATTCATGTAATTTCTAATATGCAACCGGTGATTAGACCATTTTAAATGTGTTTTTACATAACACGTAGATATATATTAGTATTTACGAACAATTATTCAACGAAATCGAATAATAGATAGAATTCTATTTATTTAATTTTTTAATTTATGATAAAAATTTTACAGGGTTTTCCAATAAGAGGTTGCATTTTGAATAGCCTGCTTTTTGGGCAGCTGTCAATTTTGAAGCTGCCATCTTTTGACATTTGACAAGTAAAAACTACGCCATTACTAAAAATGGTACGATACACGCTTCAACAATGCATTGAAATTATTAAAATTTACTACAAAAATGGTGAAAATTTTGCAGTCACAGTTCGCAAAACTAAACCACTTTTTAGTCGTCGTGAAGCACCTTCTCGGCCGGTAATAGTGAAACTGGTGGAAAAATTTGAAATGTTGGGACAAGTTAGTGATGTGAAGAATCGAAAACGTGTGCGTCGCTCAAGAACAACTGAGAATATTCCTGCTGTAGCCCATAGTGTTGAAGAAAACCTAGGTTTGTCGATTCCTCGTCGATCTTTGGAATTAGACATTCCAAAAACGACATTACACCGTATTTTGCATAAAACTTAGGTCTTAAGGCTTTTAAAGTTCAGTTAACACAAGAACTCAATCCGGTCGATCACCATAAACGTCGTATCTTCGCTGATTGGGTCCTTCAAATGCATCAAAATGATCCGGATTTTCATCGAAAAATCATCTTCAGTGATGAGGCCCATTTTCACCTTGGAGGCTACGTTAATAAGCAGAATTGTCGCATTTGGGGCTCAGAAAATCGAAGAATGATTGTTGAAAAGCCTCTCCATCCTCAACGTGTCACTGTTTGGTGCGGTTTTTGGGCTGGCGGTGTTATTGGGCCTTACTTTTTCGAAAATGAGGCTGGTGCAACTGTTACGGTGAATCGATTGCGCGACGTTTATTTTCAGCAAGACGGAGCTATGTGCCACACAAGCAAAGAAACAATCGCAATTTTGCAAGAAAAGTTTCCTGACCGTATTATTTCTCGAAGAGGTGATCACAATTGGCTACCGAGATCTTATGTTTTAACACCTTTAGAATTGCTTCTTTAGGGCCACGTGAAAGATAAGGTCTATGCCAATGCTCCACAATCGATTCAAGACATTAAAGATGGAATTCGTGAAGTTATCGAGAACATACAGCCGCAAATGTGCGAATTGGTCATGGAAAATTTCATGTAAAGGATATGGTGCTGCAAGCGTAGTCGTGGCGGCTACTTGGCTGATATCGTTTTCAAATGTTAATGGTATACCTTCCTCTTTACAATGAAATAAACACTAATTGATATCTCTTAAAAAATACTCGTTTTTTTTAAAATCAAAATGAAACCTCTTATTGGAAAACCCTTTATGTTAGAAACCAATTTTAATCGAATTCATTCGATTTATGAATATAAACTCTTGATTTAGATCTATAAAAGACTATAATTTACATTTTTAATTTACAAATAATTGAAATTCACTAAACTATTGTTAATTTATGACTAATATTTTATTAAATGATAAATTAATTTATAATTCTACAATACACTGTAGAATTTATAGGGAGACGTAGAGAGACGCCACCAAAATGTGTAAAATCACACAGTCTAGAAAATAAACCACTTTGTCTCAAATTTTGCTTAAACCAAACAAATCAAATCAATTTCTTGACTGCAGAATCGCGTAAATGCTGAACAATTAGATTATCCATTTATTTGGGGTATTTAGCCTTTAAAATACATACTCAACAAACATCAAATGTCCCGGAGCCTTGCCAAAAATACCACCAGACCTGATGCCAACTAATGGATTAATAGTTGATGAGGTTGCTAAGAATTATTACCAAACAAATCGAAACGATTGCAAAATTTTGAAGTTTTCAAACTGTACTACTAATAGCTGTTATGGCACGGCACCTGTTCATTATTACAAAGCTTTAAGAATTGCTTAATTTTGAGAATCTACGTTATCAAAGAAGGTTAAATTAGATTACAAACTTATAGAAAATGAGAGTTTAGCACAGGGGTGGCGCTCGAAATTTTTGTGATTTTCAAATTACTTAAGCGATTAGAACTTTTATCTAATCGCTTAAGTAATATGAAAATCACAAACATTTCGAGCGCCACCCCTGTGCTAAACTCTCATTTTCTATCAGTTTGTAATCTAATTTGATTGGGCTATACCTAATTAGGAGGTCCTTCACAATAAAAATTTAAATAAGAGACAGTATTTTTTACTAAGCTTAAAATAAGGTACAATTCCTGCTAAGTTGACGGAATTTCATTTTGAAATTTTTGTGTTCAAAACCAGAATTTTCAAATTTGTTTTTTTAGTTCTGTAGTTTGGCTGTGTGAAATTTATTATTTTTTGACTCTATTTGGCATTTATAAATAAAGAAAATATTTATATAGGAGCGATACATTTATGGATCCAAATAAAAAAATCCAACCAACTTTAAATAAGAGCTTTTTACCAAGAGCTTGTCATGCTCTTTCGTTAATTGAATAAGTGGAGCAAGAGAAAACGTCCATTTTTTTATTTAAATGAAGAAATTTAGAAGCCTCCTCTTTAATTTAAATAATCGTTTTAGATCTCTGCTTCCCGATAGGAAAAAATGCCGTGCTTCAACTGCATTTCTAAAATTCTCGCATTTCTGAGATTCTAAAATTATTTTTAGATGCAATTCTGGAATATGACCGATTAGGATGTTACGGAATAACCAAGTTCCGAGCTACTTAGCCATATTCCAGAACTATATATAAAAATCGTTTTGGAATCCCATTTCCAACCCACATGTCAAATTCATCATAATCGGTTAAGGGACAGCCAAGCTCCATTCACTTAGGCATATTCCAGAACTTTATCCAAAATCATTTTAGAATCCCATTTACAACGCGGATGTCAAATTACACTAAAATCAGTTTAAAAATAGCCAAGTTCCAGCCTAATTGGCCATATATATGCAGTGGAATTCAGTTAACATAAAAACGGATAACACGAAATATCGGATAATAAAAACTTTTCTTTGTCCCTAGTTCCACTGTTTCTTCATATTATTTTCGCTTAAGATTAAATTCTGAAAACACGAAATATTTTGTTGTTTCCTTCGATGTCGTGTTTGAAGAACAAAACGTTTGAAGAATAAAACGTTTTGAACTATAAATATTTTAGGAGCACCACTTAGTATTAATTATTATCGTACAAATAACTGGACGGCATGCATCGATAATAAATGAAATAACAATATCGTGGTTCAAATAATTGAAAAATGATAACATAAAATTCGCTAAAATAAGCGGACTTAAATGTATATATGTATGAGTAATAAATTCATGAACATGTTTGGCTTTACTAATATAAAATTCGCTAGATCAAACCGACTAAATAACAAATAAAATAATTGAGTTTTCTGAATTCGAAAATGTCTATTATGTTAAAGGTAAGCTTTTCAGTTCTTAATTTATAATTTATTATCCTCGCCTTAGGCGACTATAAAGTGTATTAGCCCGCCAATGGAAAGATGCAGGATTGGGTTTTTTAAAGTAAACTGCTCTCCGAGATTTCAACCCTCAAGGCCACCCAAAACAAAGACCAAATGCCCAGAAAAAAGGGCTAAACTTACGCAACATTTAATGCAACTTGCTTTAAAATTTAATACTTTCAAAATATTTTATTAATGCAGTCTTTGATCTTCTACAACTTGCTTTACATTCTAATGGAATGTTGCACTAACATTTAATGTAATTGCTGTATTATAAATTAATGCAAATTGTATTAAATCCTTTTTAATGCAAACTTTGTATTATTTTGTAATACAGATAGACAAGCAATATTTTTTTAAGTGTGTATGGTTGTGCTGAAGTGGACCGTGTTGTATATAACCAAACTAGGAAATGCTCGTATATTATGTGGTTCTTAAGAATCAATCATTTCTTAAGATAATAAGGGACTGCAATTTAAGTGCTAATACTGCTCAGCAGCCCTTTGTTGAGAACCTGCTTGATGAGGTTACTTATCTCAAATAACAACTTGGCATGATCCTTAATCGTCTACCTAGAGCATGGTTGATTAATCGTTTTTAGAAAAAAACGATTAACGATTAATTGTTCGTTTTTTATGGCGATTAATCGATTAATCGTTTATATAAAACAAAATATTTTCATATTATGGTCGTAAATTTATTTATTGAAAAACAAAAATAAAATACATATATTTTATTATAAAATACTTCCATTCTTTTCGTTACTGCTAGAAAAAAATATTCATCGATATAATATTTAATTTTTTTAAATCGTAATAGGCATAGTTTATCAATTGATTCATCATTTAACGATGTTCTTAATTTAGTTAAAAAAAAACTACCCGCGCTAAAACTCCGTTCGGCCTCAACCGAAGTCGGAGGTACTCAGGCACGCTTAATAATGCATGGTGTATTTTTCCCAACATATTAGTTTGCACTTTACTATGCTCAAACACCATCATTTCCCTTTTAATAGATGCTAAATTGTTCGTTTTCGTGCAGGTGGTCTGAATAACTCTTTTTTTTTATCAGGAATACATAAAGCTCTTCCGCTGTACAATGTTTCATTCTTTTCTGACATTCGACAGTGTCGCGTTCATTACTTTCCATTTCTATATCAGATTCGATTATATTGTCAAAATCAGTTGATTAAACATTTCTTTGATTGTATGAGCAAGTTCATTTTTTGTGGGGTATTGGAAACTGAACCTAGTTTGAGAGCACGATATTGGATAGTTCGTAAGATTTTCTAAGTAATGTAACAATTCTTCTAGGACTACATTTCTCCTATTATTAATTCTCTGTGACAGTGAGTTATAAAACTGTTGACCAACCACACCTGACAGATTCTGCAATTTGGCTAGTAAAAATTCAAAAATATCACTTGCTTTTGGCAAATTGCAATCCCTTCTAACTAGAGCTAACGATGATACTTCAATAACCTGGAGTACTTAAACAATCTGCGAAATATGGAAACATTTCAGTTAATGGAAAATCCGTTAAAACTGTACTGATGGTGTCTTGCAATTCCATAAATCTTTTAAGCATTGCCAACATAGAATTCCATCTCGTGCGGACGTTTAATAACAAGGTCAATTCATTCCCCATTTTGGCCATTGACCATACATGCTCCCTGCAATAGATCGTTTTTAACCGGGGATTTCCGAAATAATCGCACAATTTTTCGAATTTTCTGGATAATAGTCAAAAAGCACGGTGCTATAACCTTAATATATGTATAAGGGTGAATTTATATTATCCGTTCCTTTCAGTTCCTACACATACTGTATTAGACATCAACAATTTATACTATCCGTCAGACATCATAAATTTATACATTTTTTCAACAATATCTGCCTGTGTCGGTACGAGTAGGAACGGAAAGGAACGGATAATATAAATACTCATATAGAAAGTACATGTAATAATGTTTTTTTGTCTGATACGATACGTGTAGGAACTGAAAGGAACGGATAATATAAATCCACCTTAATACGCTCATAGTTTATATTTTCCTTTTTAAAGAGAATTAAAATATTTATTACACATAGTTAAAAATGCAATTTTTACTATTTTTCTGAAAAATAATATGAGAACCAATTAATCCACAGCCTTACAAATTAATCGATTAATTGAAAATTTTTCTGATTGACCGATTAATCGATTAATCGAACCATGCCCTACGTCTACCCGAGTTAACATCAACGACTATCACATCGATTATGCCTTTAAGTTCTGCTGCAAGAGTAACAAGAGATCCAGCTTCACGGATTATATCCAATGAAGAAAATAACCCAGTTTCTCTGATTACACCCGATATAAGCTAGATACAATCAGCCATGCAAAATCCTCCGGCCTCTACTAGAACCTTTTCTGATGTGGTGACATCGTCCTTAATGAGTTCCTGTGTTGTAGTGCCTGCAGTTGAGAAAAAACATCCCCAAAATCTGGACACAAAACCTATTTGTGCTATCAGACCATTCTTGAAAAATTTTGGGGGTAGGGGTCATTGTAAACGACATCATTCAACACGACAAAGGTCATTATATACGACGGTATGGTTGTACGTTTCTAAATTAGATCCGGATACTTCCGAGAATGAAATCGCGTCCATGGCCAAAAATTGTTTGGAGATTGAATACTGTAAAACATTCAAACTAGTCCCTAAACAACGGAGTATCGAATCTCTGGAGTTTGTTTGCTTCAAATTGGGCATAAAATCTGATGTACATATTAAGGCCCTAGATCCTAATACTTGGCCAACATTCGGGAGTTTATGATAAAAATTTGCGGGCAACATTGCCTGCACGAGTAGAGTTTCGAACAAATGCTGCACTCAACAAGTCAACAGAATAAATTATAAGAGCTTGCTAAGTGGTAAATTTGTCCCAAGTAATAATCTGCAGGGTGAAATTTCGGATACCAGCTGTTGCAGTCAACTCTCCCGGAATTTAAGTGATGCAGTTTCAAATAGGATGCTTCCGCCTATAATCTCCAGACAAAGTACATTTCCCTCGATGTACTACCATAATGCTTCTAGCATTCGAGGTAAAGTAAAATTATTCTTGCTTGGCGTGCTTGACAACTATTACGATGTGATCATTATTTCGGAAACATGGCTTATTAAAGTCCCAATTAGGAGGAATATTTTTCACCTAACTACATCATTCACAGGAATGGTTGGCAAGATTTTTGAACCAGCTTTGACTTTTGAGTCAGTCGCATATGTTTAATTTTTCCGAAAAATATTTGTTTTTTTCTAAATTAATTGAATTATTACTAAATTTTAATTGATGTATGTAATCTAAGCGAAACTATTACATACCTCAATCGCGGAAACCCACGAAAATAATTGGAAAATAAAACAACAATACCAACATTACCAAGAAGTTGAAAAGCAAACATTTCTGAAAGAACATTACCTAAATGCAGAAACGTACCTTTTGGAGCACTGTAAACATAACTTATTGGTGAACACTTTATCGTAATGAGCTTATGCTCAAGATAGAGTGTTCACCTATATCAAATTTTTAAGTGAATAAATAAAGAAAGAAATAACCAACCTGAAGGGAGAAGGTGTGTTGATCGCGGTGTCTCGACCGAAAAGGATTAGCAGTCACTGATTATTTTGCTGATGCAGTTGAACCAAATAAGCAATAGTCGAGGCAAATTCCTCGATTTGGTTTTTTCAACTGACCTTATGTCAAGAGAATTGCAATACTATGGGTACCTTTAGTAATTCTTTTCTATTATGTTTCTTTAAACAAATTTCTTGTCGAGGAGGAAATTTGAACGATAGTGTTTTTTTGTTCAACGAGCTTTTCAAGTAAAAAAGATGGTATTAACAGATATGTTCCATCAATGAGAAACGAACTTCGATATCGGGAGCTATGGTACAATAAACTAATTCGTATTGAAAAACGCCGTAATAAGTTACGTTCTTTATGTAAGTTACAGGATGTTAAGTTTTATCCTAACTTCAGCATTGCTCGAAGGGAGTTTAAAACTTTAAACTGGTTCCTTTACAATAACTACATTTTGCAAATCGAAGATGAGTTAACTTCCTATCCTGGTAAAAGGAAGGTTGCTGGATTTCCTACCCCAATGACTTTTCAGAACTTTGCAAGTCCGTCTATGAAGAACCTGCGGTATCATGTAACAAGCCTTTAACTAAACGCGATCGCCCTGATTTTATCGCTTTAAAGTTAACGGAAGCACATGTCTATGAAGGTTACCTCAACTTGAAGTTAATAAGGAGGCAGGACAGGATGGCTTTCCACCCATTCTTATTAGGAGTCTCGCCCCTCCACTTACTTTTATCTTTATTAACAGCCTACATACTGAGTTTTTTGCGTAATCTCTAGAAATTATCTTTCATCCGTTTCATCCGTCCGATTTTCAAATCTGGCAAAAGAACTGAAGTCAGCAACTATCGCGGAATCGTTATTTTTTCTGCCATACCAAAACTATTCGAGTTGATGGTACAGAAATTTTTGTTTTTTCAAGTAAAAATGTTTATTTCTCCTGCTCAACACGAATTTTATCCGGGTAGGTCTACGGGGGCGAATCTAGTATCTTTTTGTGAACATTTATATAGTAGACAATTGAGAGAGCGTTGTCAATCACCGACGTGACGTTGCATCTGCTATCTTCGTTCACGATCTTCTTTCTGACTTCCTGAATAGATTATGACGAATTACTTGCTTGTTTCAATATCTATACGCTCCCATATGCTATTTGCGCGGCCGTCATTTGCTACAATATATATTGATCCTGTCTCTACGAATTTTGCACTTTGGGAACCAGTATTGAGAATGTCTCAGCTTTTTAATTCAGTTTACGATGTTTTCGATTTTAACAAGACAAGAAATTCGTTTAGAAACGAATGTATATTTATTTTAATAGTATGTAGCAACAAAATAATCGATTACTTAGTTTCAGTTTAGAAATACCTCAGAAACCTGACTGAATTTACGGGAACTTCAAGCATCCAAAGACGCGTAGTTTAGAAATTAGGTGGCTTGTCCTAACTAATTTATCGTATAATACAATAAAAGGGATAATCTAAGTTGTAATCGGATACGTGATTTTGATTTGCGCATACATACATGCATATATACAGTGTGACCACTATATTCGGTTACAAAAGTTTGAGTAGCCGGGGAAAAGAAACGAAGCTAAATAATCTTGAAATTTTTAAATCGTGAAGTACCGTTAGATGTTCTGTATACATAAAAAAAAATTTAGTTAGTTTAGTTGCGTAATAGCGTTGTTGTGACCATGCCAAACTTACGATCTGAAGTAAAGAGCTGCTTTCATGGCACGCGGGTGACGAAATTATCTTCTCATGAAAAACTTTTTGTGCTTGAAGTTCCGCACAATGTTCAAGACGATCGAGTTTGACCGGTTTCAATAAAGGATGTCCTAAAATACAAAAAGCACATACCGAGGTTCCAAAATGCGTCCTCGGTAATGGTTTGGGGAGCCGTATCCAAAAGAGGAACCCTTCCACTTGTTTTTATCGATAAAGGTGTTAACATAAACGCGAAATATTACTTGGAGGAGGTTTTGCAGAAACATTTATTGCCAGAAGCCCAAGCAATGTACGGAGAAGAGTATTATTGCTTTCAACAAGACGGAACACCAGCACATACGTCGAAAGTAGTTCAAGAGTGGTATGTGGCTAATTTACCTGACTTCATTACCAAATACGAATGGCCGCCTAGTTCACCAGATTTAAAGCTCTTGGATTTTTCTATCTGTGGGTTTGTGGTACAAAAGCTTAAGGATTACCGATACAAGACTTTGGATGAATTTAAGACGGTAATTTTGAGTATTTGGAATGAAATCCCAATAGAAGTCATTCGTGCCGCGTGTGGTGATTTCGAAGTAAGATTGAAGCGCGTAATAAAGGAGAGAGGCGATACAATCGAATAATATTATAATGTTTTAAACTATGAAGCTTTATGTTTCTTATTCACAAATAAAATTTGAATTTTAATAATTAATTTGAAAAATACAGCTAGTCTCTTTGGTAACCATATATAGGTTTCACACTGTACATAAGTTAAATCCTCTTAACTAAGTAGTAATATTTAGTAGTAATGTATTAATTTTGTTTGAAAATTGTTTTCAGAGATTCCCGAGAAATTTGATTCTAATTTGCGTCCATCACAGATAAAACTTCTATAATCTTAGTGGCATGTTTGTGGAAATTCCAAATCAGCAAACTGATAAATGTAATTTTAGAATGCAGTTTTAATTTTTAATAAACCATAAAATTAGATTATAATTGACATTGGTTACTAACTATTGGTTATTCTTAGGTGTCTGTAACCGGGTCAATTTCTATCATTACTAACTAAACCTCACCAAATCCTCCTTATGTTTTGTGCAACAAGGTGTTCGATGAGGCCCGGCCATCTCCTGTAGGTCTTGCTTACAGCTTGGTCGAACATTTCAATCAATCAATCAAATATTTTTTTTTATGTTAAATGTTTTATTTACGACTTATACCAACTATGTTCTAATTTAGAAAATTAAAACCAAGAAAATTGGTGATAAAACAAAAAGTGCAAAACTGATGAATGAATTCAAAAATCGTTTCAATTGAAATTTGATTGAGAACGATAACAATAATTATACCATTAGTTTTTAATACGATATCGTTTCTATGGGAGTGATAGAATTAAAAATAAATGTATTTTTCGATTATATTTTGCACGCATTGTACTATAAAGCTTATTTTTTTTTTATTCATACCCGGTAAAAATGCTTCAGATTATAGTAATCCCATACACGGTTAGAAATCACTTTGATAAAAATAAAAATGGTTCAAGCGAAATATTTAAAAAGTTATTTTTATTCGAAGTACCTTATTGAATTTCCGGTATAATCAAAATTTACACATTTATTGCATGTTAAAAATGGATTCGTGACACAATTTAAAAAACATAAATCTATAATAAAATTGGCAAACCTTAGTTGAAAATGTGTATATCCAACATTTTTGCTATTTTGTAATATTTATTTTTAAAAACATATAATTTTTAAATCACATAAAAATAAATTATAATTATTTGCACTAGCACTTTATTCTCAAATATATGTATAAAACAAAATATCTATAATTTTATTAACTATAATTTTCAATGCCACAGTTTATATAAAAATCGCAATTATAATATCCAACAGTCTATTGTATTTTCACAGAAATCCTAAAAATATCACATTTTTCAATATTTTTATTTTTAAAACATAATATACAACGTTTATTTTTAAAGCATAACTTTATCGTTAATTATTTTATGTAAATATGTATGTATTTAACTAAAACTATTTTCAGGCATATATAAAATACCGTCTTTCACTGAGCACATCTATTTTTTGACTAAAACAATTTTTAAACGAAATCAGAGTTTTAATGTCTGTTACTCTATTTGGACCAAATAACACTTAAATTGTGGCCCTATCTCAATTCAATAATATTGTTGTACGAGTATATCAGTATACATACAGACTAAATTTAAATTTGAATCATGAAAATATAATAAAATAGAACATTTTATGTTAAATTTTGGAGGGGAAAATTTTGTCAACGTTTTGGCTACCAGTTAAATTTAATGGGCCAGACATAAGAACTTTGAAGAGAAACCTGCAGACTGCAGAGACAACTATTTCTCAAATATTATTATTTTAATCATTTTAATTTTGTCTCTCACTTATTTAATTTAAACAATTCAACAACATCTTATAATTTATTATTTATTTGAAAACAAAACAATCATTCTTGTGATTGGAGAGTAAAAACAATGAAAACAAACTCACATGGGAGGATTGTTTATTTTGGTTGTTTGAAGATATGTTAATTTAAAAATAGACAGATAACTAAAAATAAATATGTAAGTAAATTATCTAATCAGTATATTAAATGTTATATTGATCAGGAAGCACATAAATTTTGCGTTTTACTAATAGCACAGAATACAACCAGAAGAGACATAACGCTGTTTTTGTATGGAAAAATTTGGACTCATTTTTTTGACCTTGATTTGCCGAAGGTAAGAGAAAGTTGGGTTATGTATTCTTTGGTTTGCTGGTTTTTATTTGAAATAATAAAAATTGAGAATCCTTAACAGTATAGTTAGTGAAATTATTTGTCAAGTTTTGTTTTGACAGCATAATTTGTATTAAATATTCAAAAAATTCATAATATTCGAAAATAATTATACTTCAATGTCCAAAAAAGAAGGTAAGATGAAAAAAAAATTTCATCCACGCAATGTCCATTCTGGTTAATCTTTCTTCTGTGCTAATAGATAATGGGGGAATATAGTATGTTAAGATATTTTTGTTTTTCAATACAAATTCACATATGTAATGGTAAGCGGAAAAATAAAATAACATAAAATACATTTTATCGTTTCAGAATTATGCCCAATAAATTTACATATTTTTAGGTTACTTACTTAGTTAGGTAACTATTTTTTCAAGGTTTTTAATAAAAAATCGGTGATATTTAGGTAAAATAACTGGGAGAGTGAAAAATAAGTTTTCAAACAGAGATTCAGAGGATCATTTAATTTGGATCGTCTATATTTATAAGACATAAACATGTAAGGTAGTTCACCCAGAAAGGCTTGCAAATTTTTAGTATTTCTGTTACTAAATGAAATTGTTTGTTTCGGTTATTACCCGTGAATCCATGATGCAATAATACTTAAGTATATGGTATAAAAAATCTTTGATTGTTTCCTTATTTAATTAATAATTTGCAGGTTTATATCAAACCTTAGCACCGTTTCGAAAATTTTGGTGAATCCCATTACCGGAACATATTACCGGACTTATAAAACAAGTATTGATGTTTTACTTAAAATAAGTGAAACAAACATTTTACATGTATTTTACACATTATAATTTACATTTTACTTATTTTCATTAGTAAATTCAAAAATAGTATTGAGTAATTTTGGTGGTAATATTTTTAAGTCATTTTGTAATGGGTAATCAAAAATGGCCAGGGTTTTACTTTTAACTCTTGTTCATGAATTAAATTCTCGAAGACTAAAACCTGTGTTTAACTCTCGACCGAAATCACTAGTAGTTTATTATTGGTTTTCGCCTCTGAACCCACTTTGGTATGTTTGATTTCTTTTTCACTAAATTTTAGTCTTTTGTATTTTCTTTCGGCTTTCTCATTCTTCATTTTGTCCTTTTACAAATAATTTTTCTGATAGTGCAGGTAAGAAATGAATTCTTTGAAAATGGTAACAAGCGGCGTTAATTTTTTTCTTTTGGATCTTTCAATATTAGGATGAACCATTTTGTTAAAGTATTAAATTTAGGTTTTCACAAGGATTCTCACAAGGATGCTTTTATTCCTAACATGCTAACTAACGCTTCTGCAAAATTTGTGCCTAATCGGACAATATTTAAATGTCGCTAGGGTTAATCATTTTTAGGGATAAATATAAAAATTATACACAAATCTAGTTTTTACAACATTTATTTATTCCTATGTGGAGTCGCTAGCCTCCCATCGGGCGTGTCTCCTGGTAGCGGATACGGGTACACCCTAACCGACTTGTCGGCGAGTAGATGGGAAATAAAATACCATTCGCAGACCAAAACTAGCTAAGGGTGGTTCGCTGAATATAATAACCAACACGGCGGACCCGGAAGGAGTAAACATTACGGCGCAGGGAAACGGATACCCAGTGCCGGCGACTTTGAGGGGTGAGCAAGCGGGCTCCCAGTCGTCGTTATCCAATGACCGCAATACTTCAGAGGTAATGTATTCTGAAAACCGATTTGGAAGAAGTTCCATAAAGCTAAGATCACCGACATCCTCAACTAGAAGTGTTGAGATAGAAAATGAAGAACTCCGTAGACGACTGTGCAAGATTGAAAAAATTACATCGGCGTTAATTAAAGAAGTTAAATATTTTAAGCAAAGGAACCTGAGGAACAGGATACTTCAGAAAAGAAAAATGCTTTGCAAGCTAAGAAACCAGAGGAACAGTGTGCTACATAGTTTGACACTGACGAAGAAGAATTAAGAGAAGAAACTGACTGGATACTAAAAAAGAACAGGAAGAAAAGACCTGCAAAAAAAGGAAGGCAGAATCTTCTCCAGAAATTGAAACTACAAACTAAACTTCAAAAACAGCTGTATTAAATCAAAATCAGCAAAATATACCCGAACAGGAAAACCAACCTTCCAAAATTAAGGAAAAGGCACCACCACCAATCAACATTAGCTGCGTTTTTTTATTCGCTCCGGATAGTTGCTATCGGGAGCCGTCATAAAAAATGTGGCTCCCGATAGCGCTCCGCATAAATAGCTAAGTAGAGCCATATATTTTTTATATCAAGTTTTCGCTAAACAATTGAATGAAAAATGATAGTTTGACGTTAAATAAATTAACTTTACCATTAAATAGTGCGTAAAATTTAAATTTAGGCGTAGAACAATGACGGCTCTCAATAGCAGCTATCGGGAGCGAATACAAAAGCACAGCTATTATTGGCGAAACTGAATATGGTATCCAATCATTAATGAAATCGCTGACTACAAAAGAATACAGACTTGTAGCACTGAACAATAATATATGGAAAATCAATACAGCAGATATTGAAAGTTATAGAGCCTTGGCTGCAACGCTGACAAATGAAGAGAATGGAAGCGCTAAGAAAATCCAATGGCTTGATACCTCAGTGTAAGAAATCCAAGCTTGTAATTTGACAAAAAATACGCCTCCAAAATCCGTAAACTGTAATGGAGAGCATCCCGCTAACTAGAGGGGATGTGAAGTAGCCAGGTAACTGCAAAACCTGAGAAACAAAAAACGCCAGGGGCCGCTAAATCGTGGGGTGCCCAGTAATAGGACAATGTACAAAAACCCAGTGGTACAACTGCAAGCAACAAGTGCAATAGTAGGCCGAAAAACATACTCACATATTGTACAACAGCGGAAAACAGTAACTAACAAGGAAGACGGTCAAAGCCTAATTCTTGAAAAAAATTCTAAAGATTATGGAAGCCTTAAACTTAAGGCTACTATACCTGTAATCTTTACAGTACAGAATCATTTGAACAAAATCGCGGACTGACTGACGATAGATAGATAAAGTGAACAAAAACAAATCAACGTACATCATCTTAATGATGGAGAAACGCACCCGTCCCAATGGTATTAAACGACATACATATTACTCAACAAACGAAGGTCAAATACTTAGGTTTGCATCTGGATAGAAGGCTGATTTGAAAAAATCATACTGAAGCAAAGCGTAACTAAATCAAAATTACATTTTCCAAAATGTATTAGCTGATGGGAAGAAAATCTCATTGACAGCCAATAAGAACTGATAATTGTATGTGGATTGTTGGATTGTACCACAATTTACATTCGATATATACAGAACGAACTGTGCAAGTTCTAATAACGAATTAAACTAATACAGGCAAATTCACTTACTAATTTTTCTTCGTCACATTCACACAGCTCTATTCCCGTGTAAGCAAATTATAACAATTAACAATTTTTTTTTTTACTCTTTTTACTTAAAAAAAAAATGTGACAACATGAATCAAATTTGAGATGTCAGGCGTTTCAAAGAGCCAATCTTTAACTCTGGACAAAATAGACTTGGTATGAATTTGATTTCTAATCAGCATAGGAACCAAGCGCAAATTTTAGAGAGAAAAAAATTCGATATAAAATATTATTTAAAAAAAAAAAAATTGAATGCAATCAAAACTACTGTAAAATAATTTGGTGCATGAAACCAAATTAAAAAACTCGATATATTAGAGAAAATCTTATTAGTACGTATTGAGGGTACTTATAAAATTTTAAAAAGTCGTTTATATATTTTTAACAAAAGCAAAATTTGCATTTATATTTCTAATCCAGCTACTAAAGATGACGGACGATACATATAAATAGATAATGTAAGAATACCACTGGATAAATGAGTCAAAATTAAAGTCAAACGACGTTTTGCTGGGACTGGGACGTAAAGATAAAATTTCAGTTGCAATTTTTGTTAGTTCATTGGAAAGTTCCATTTTATAGATTTATTTTATTTAAATGATACGTAGCAGCATGTTTGTTTGACGGCATATGCCGGTATACCCGCAGAAGAGTTAACAATATTTGGTGCACATTGGCCAAAAGATTTTTTAAACTCTCATATTAGATACCTAAAATTTAATCAACATATTTTTAATTGGAAACAATTAAAATCGCGCAAACTAAAAATATCAGCGTCTAATCTTTATGACAGAACAATTTTTTCAAAACGTCAAATTTTTTTGTAAACATAGGAAAATGAATAAAAATTGCACAGGCGTCTGCTGTAAAAAAAATAAAAATTTAAAATTGAACGGACGTTTTTCTAGCCAACTACAACAAATTTATATCGAGGTTTTATTTCGCTAAAATTTGCGCTTGGTTCCTATGCTGATTTGGTAAACTATTGAAATCTGGGAATATTGTAGAGAATTTGATGGTTTTTTAAATCTTATTATATGCTGCCCACTAAGCTTAAAAATCTTCTTTAAGACCTTATAGACATACAAATGTTGTAACGGTAGGATATTGGTAAAGGCTAAGATGATTGGGTTCTTTTGTTCCTCAATATGGTTTGCAAAATCATTTTCTGTTGCACAGTAATTTGAGAGTTTTAACATTATGCACATCTTTATGTATTTAAAGTTTTATCTACATTTATTTCTGTGGCCAAAAGTCATAAGGGCATAGGTCGAGTTATCCATTTTACGTTTTTCTTCAAAATTTGAAATCTCCGTAATCGATTTCATATCACATAAAACGTTTTCCTGAAAAATGCGAATTTTAGACTGATGCTTTTATGCCTTTTGGCCACAGATTTTATTTGCCGAGTGTACAACGGAATATGAGATTTAAGGTGCGCTATAATTTCAGAAACAATGTTCAGTTCATAATCGTTATTCCACATATTTTCTCGAACATTTTAGAAAATATTTCTTAGTTAGCGTACCATCGTTTTTTAGCCATCTTCCACTACGTATTAGGCAATAAATAAATTCAAAAGGGTTCGTAAATATTGGCATGTGTTAGTTGCGTTATGCTTCAGCCATTGTAGGGTGAAAGCAATTTCGCCCTATTACAAATCATAAATATTTCCAATTTAAAATGCAAATAAAATCGAACAAATATTTTCGGAGAGTACTTTGATATGGTGGACAAATTCGGTCGGTTATTAAATATTTTCGTCTGTAAATATTTTCGTCTGTAAATATTTTCGTCTGTAAATATTTTCGTGTGAGTAGCATGATAAGGCCCCAGTATCGGAATTGTAAATTTTTTTGTAAACAAATTATTTTCTAGTTTTCAGCTATGTAAATTATCTTATATTGATAGTGAAAACATTTTAGGTACAAAACTAAAAGGTTGAAGGGGAAGTAAACATTATTTTAACATTATTTTTTTTATTTTTTTAAAGATAAGAAATGTGTACGTAAGAAGCACAGCTAATGTCACCCAATTTGGCCGTAATTGTACAAAACTACTCTAAACTAACTCTACTTACTTATCGAGAGAACTGTTAAGAGGAAGTCCTCTAATTCTTTTATCCTCAAAGAACTGAACTTTATTTCGAACCTTGGCCAAAAACCTTTATTACATCCTAAAAGAATAACTACATTTAGAAAGTATTACTAAATTATAAAACTAAATTTGTTTTAGGAATAATTTTTTTTATGTAGTCTAATTTTATTAAGTAAAGCTATTAATCCCACCACTGTAAATCTGTGATTTTTAAGTGAAAAACTGAAATAAGTAATTATCACAGGAATCTTTTGAACTCAATTTTACAGCATTAAGAGAGTTCTGACGGTGCAAGATTGAGACTATATGGTGGATGCTTTAATACTTCCTAACCAAACTCTCTTAATTTTTGCCGATTAATCAAAGATGGGTGTGTTCTGCCGTTGTCAATATAAAACACAACTCATTTTCTTTTGATCAATTCTGGCCGCTTCCTTGTAGCGGGAAATGTGGCGCTGCACCGTTTGTGTAGTCTCATCTACCGTTTTGACGGTGAGAACATAAATAAATATGGAAATAAAATTTTAGAAAAACTAAATTTGTAATTTTAGCATTGTTGTTCATTACAATGAATGAACTCGAGCATATTTTCGTAATAAACCCCCATACAATTGAATAATCAGGATTTATCTAATTAGACGAAGTATTGAAGAAATAATCGGATATTCGAAGACGGAGTCTATAGGAGAAAATTATTCTTACTAATAGTGACAATAACGACACATTTTAGACAATACAATGTACATATATGCAGGAAACATAAAATAAATCTCATGCAACAGTGCAATTAAATTTTACGAACACCGAGTAATGTGAGGTAAGAACCACTTATTATATCAAGAAGCTGAGCAGATAATTCATTGTAAAGGAACAGAAAAAATACTTTATCTTGATCATATTTGTTTATGACTACTGCTGATATATAAGAGTCAGATTTACTCCTTGTACATTGGCCAGCAAAGAAAACGGGCCACCTCAAAAATTATTGTTTTTTCATGCGAATATCTTTTGAACCACACTAGCTGGAAATATGAAACAAAAACCAAATTCTAGGTCATTCAAAACAATCTTAGGCAGGCCACACACGTACAGTTTTAACTGACAGTTTTAACTGTACAGTTAAAACTGTCAGTTTAAACTGTACGTGTGTGGGTATTTCAGTTCAGTTAAACTTAACTGTACAGTTTAACTGAGAACTTTAAAATTTTTATATTTTTAACTGAAACGATTAACTGAACTGAACGTGTGTGGGGGGTTTAACTGCACAGTTCTTAGTTCTGTGTCGAAATTTTGAGATGAGAGGACGTTTCATATAATAACTAAATCATTGAATTATACAAAACTAGTTCGACTATTTATATAATTTTCATGCAAAGGCTACATACTATAGAACTTTGCGCTAGGATAGGCATAGCAAAAGACCTAAACGATGCAAAGATTTATATTGTATCAGACAGCCAATCGGCCTTAAAAGCTCTTAGGTCTTGTACCGTTGAGTCAAGGCTGATATGGGATTGTCTGAAGGTTATTAAACATCTGGCAGGCTCAAATAAGGTAACACTTATGTGGGTGCCAGGTCATACTGGAATCGAAGGAAACGAGGTAGCTGAAGCCTCGCCCGTGAGGGTACTTCCTCTCCATTTATTGGACTAGAACCCTTCTGCTGCGTCCCTAAGGGACACCTTAGAGCAGCGGTAAAGCGCTGGGAGGATGTTCAAAAGTCCTCCTACTGGCGCAGAATTCCAGGTTTACAACAGGCGAAGAAATTTATATCACCTTCGTTTGTCATGGTTAAGGAGTGTCTTGAACTTAGGAAACCTGAGTTGAGGCTGTTTACTGGCTTCCTGACAAGTCCTGTCCCCTTAAGGTATCACCTTAAGAAGATGGGCCTAGGTACGAAAGATGGGTGCCGCTTCTGCGATCTGGAAGCGGAATCAGCGGAACATATACTATGCCAATGCCCAGCCATTTTCCAGCAAAGACTTCAACATCTAGGAGGGAGAATAATGAGCCCGGATAGTATGTATCTTGTACAGGCCAGTATAGTATTATCAGATTCATTAAGAGCCTGAATCTAGTGGTTCTTCTTCACTTAATTCTTTTAATAAATTTATATGGGAAGTTAAATTTCGTTTTTGAAGCCAGTTCTTGCATCACTTTTTAGAATTTTTTTTATTTAATTTTTTTAATATTAAAAAAACCACAATGAGAGCAGGCAAATCGTTCCGCTAATTCAAATCCATGATAATAACTGAAGGATTAGACTGAACGTGTGTGTGTGCATCTCAGTTCACAGTTAAAACTGACAATTATAACTGCACAGTTAAAACTGTCAGTTAAAACTGTACGTGTGTGGCCTGCCTTAGAAAATGTGGGTAAGACCTATTATTTCTAAACATGTGGTTCAATGAAAAACCTCCGTCCCATACTTTTGATAAACAGTTGGATATCGCACTGTAAGATATTTTCCCATTCCTCTAAGAGCGCGCTTCGGATTTGTTACATCATATTCAGAGCTGGAATATGAGACCGAATTCTTCTACCAAGAATGTCGCAAACATGTTCTTTAGGATTTAAATCGGGACTCCTTGCCGGCCATGTCATCTGCGAAATATTTACATCTGCCAAGTATTCATTCACGATTCTGGGAATGTAAGGTTTTTCATTATCGTGCATTAGTACGAAATTATCGCCTATAAATGGTGCGTAGGGAACAACAAACTCTTCCAATATTTCGTTAATATAGTGAACGGCTGTTATAGAAACGGTTGGAAGCAGCTAAACCGCGGTGCGTGCTTCCATCGAAATTCCCCCCCATACCACAACTGATCCGCCTCAAACCGTCTCGCTGAAAAGGTGCTTGGAGCGCACCGCTCCGCCAGTCGTCGCCATACTCGTTCTCGCTCATCAGGAGAGAGCAAACAAAGCTCGATTTATCGGTGAATGTGTTGTGACAGAAGCTCTAGCCTTCGCCGATTTGTTCTTTCGCTTATATTTATACTACGTATATGTAACAATTCATTGCATGTCTCAACAGTGGTTGCATGTCTTCTTTGTCTATCCGTACCTTATCGCCTGATATAAAATAATGATACGATTGAGGCTACACTTTCTGACTTTAGCGACATAATAAACACGTAACACACGATTCGTAACACACGTTTTCGATTATTAATTTGCCCAAACATTTAAATTTTCCATGGCATCCCACATTTTTCAAGATTGTGATAGAATTTGATTTTTGCTTCATGTTTCCATCTACATAGAGCAGTTTAAAAGGTATTCGCATGAAAAAAATTTTTTTTTTTATGTTGGCCCGTTTTCTTTGCCGCTGATTGCTGAATAACCATGAAATAAATTCATATTTAAACGAAATTTTGCTTTATGGTCAAAATGAGCTTAATTATAATTAATCAAACAATGACCAATTTGCATCAAATTTTCCGTGGACCTTGCATATCGACCTTCGGCGATTGCAGATCGGCCGAATTAAGGCTATCTGAAAAGCAAGTTGCATCAATCGTTAACAGTCTGTTACCGATCTGAAACCCAACCGAAACTCTGTGCCAATTCATGGAAAGTGCTCAAAAACAGGCCGAAGTGTGCATCAATACTAGAGGTGACGAGTTACGAAACATAATTTTTTGTGCTTAAGTCAAACGAATTGTAATGGTGCCTCCGACTCGGAATTTTTGAGAGATGAAGAAGTTCAGGGGCCACTCAATTTGGCCACTCAAACTAATCTGAACGATTTTCAATGTCCTTGTTTGGAACATCCTAGTAAAGGTATGCCGAATTTATCTCAAATTTAGTGAATTTTAATTGTTTATAAATTTTAGAAAATGATTCTGATGATGAAGAATTCGTAATTGATGAAAACCAAGCAGAAGTTTGCAGTTATCAGTTGAAATCGGTGTCGGAAAACCCTAACATCGAAATTGAATTTATGGATAATTTCCAGGAATTGAATTTACTAAAAAAGTCGATATTCAATGGCGAAAAGAGAGTGATATGTTCCAATCGAGGAAAATTGGATTCGAAAAAAGTTAAATACAGATGGAAGATGATCCTTTAGAAGACTTGGAGACACCTCTGATGTACTTTAATAAATATTATCCAGATGATTTTTTTTTAGAAATGCCGCATTTTATACAAATATGTACGCCGAACAACAGTCTATTCGGAGATATAAACACACGAATTGTGACGAATTAAAAAAACTCTTTGGCTTACATATTCCAATAGGTTCTCTACGTTTTCCCCGGTCATGTTTGTACTGGAATTCACTTCTTGGTATTCAGCTGGTTCTAAACGCGATGAATTATGCCCGCTTCTCTCAACTCAGGAACGTTTTACATTTCGTTGATGTAATGGATCCCAGCAATGCCAAATCCGTCGATAAATTTCATAAGATAGAGGAATATTTATGTATCGACGAACAAATTGTGCCTTTTAATGTCAGGTTAGCCATTAAACAATACGTGAAAGGGAAACCGTGGCCCTAGGCTATACAAATGTTTATGTCGTGTGGAAAAAGTGGGTTCCGATATGACTTCTTAATTTATCAAGGATCATCAACCGGTCTCCCAGAGGGTAATATTAAAAAGTTCGGCTTTGGCGCCGCAATTGTGTTGTATTTATGTAACCGTATTACAAATATTGGGCATAGTTTGTTTTTCGACAATTATTTTTCGTCCTACGCGTTGATTGAAATTCTTCAATAAAAAAAGATGAACGCCGCAGGAACAGCGCGAGTCAACCAATTTGCCAATCCGCCGTTTCTTGAAAACAAAGAATTTAAAAAAAAAGCCCAGAGGATTTTGGGAGGAGGTTCGGAGTGTAGATGACAAGGTGGTCATGGTTAGATGGAATGGCAATAAACTGGTTCACTTGACATCAAATTTTATGGGTATTGGTATAAAAAAACCGGTCCGAAGAAGGGATAAATCAAGTAAATCCCGCATGTCAGTAGATCAGCATGAAATAGTCAGTCTCTACAATGCAAATATGGGAGGAGTAGATCTAGTAGAACAGCTAATGAGTTATTATCGGTGGCAATTTGTTTCGAATTCGGAACATCTTGAGAAGCCTTAACCTAGGCCCCGTTATTTATTTTTCTTTCATATCCAAAATATATGTCCCAAATACATACCAAAACAGACAATTTTATTTTTTTTCATCAGCTGGTTAATATTCATGACTCAAAGGGTTAAGTTACTTTGCCGATAAAATAAATGGAACCATTTTGTTTTCCTTTGTTTTATAATTCCGTTCTTTGTTTTAGTTTCCAATCAAAAATTGATGTAATCTATAACTTTTTAAATCAAAAATGGCCGCCACTAAAGAGATTTCAACAGAAATTCGAAATATCATAATAAATAGGAAATTTGACAAAATCGGATTCGGTGCAAAATAAACGATTGTATATTAAAGATGTGAGAAATATTTTAAAACAAGCGGAACAAAACCCTAAAGTAAATTGACCATATATATTGAGAATTCAACGAATTAGATCCATATATCCTTGAAACCACAAATGAAACCATTTGTGATTAAACTCATTTTCATTTTCGTTTACATTTTTATCCAATGTTGTTAAAATCGATATAAATTTATACCAACTTAGGCGGTAGTCACGGCGTGGTGATCACTTTTTACCATCACCAAAACTAAAATCACCTAAATGAACTAATGTTTTTGAGAAAAAATTATGTTGGATTCGTTTCGGCAATGCATCAATTTAAACATTGCTTACAACAATTGAGCTGAAGGGATCTCGAAAGGTCCAAATTAAAAATAAACTTAATCGATCGAATACACTTTATCGATTGATTTAATTCAAAGCTGTGATTTGATATTTAGATAGGAAGATAAGAAGACCTTATTTTTCAATGGGAGAGCAAATAATATTTAAATACTGGAAACGCCCAAGACATCTAAGTAATACAGTATGTGAAAAATAAACATTTGGGTTAAAAAATGTTGCCACCACTACCTCATAAAGTCTGGTTGTAAACTTTGCCATTTATCAAGGAATGATGCACAGATGTGCAGTGATGTACTCAGATCTGCATTCAAAACACAGGTGCTGCATGCAGTTCTATATATTTATGACGGTTCGACGAATGGAGAATTCGGCACATCTGCAGCGTTAAAAATGTCATAATCTTTCAAGTTCTTGTAATGTTTTGTTATTTTAGGCACAAAGATGAAAGAATCCTCGCCGGTTTTGGGCCAAGAGTGAGATTATGTGGGAGAATATCAAGAAAATTAAAGGTTGTAAAATTAAAAGAATTGTTTAGTTTTTGTCATAAAACACACACGCCGAAGACTATAATTATGCGGTATTTACATATATGAAATTATCAAACACTAATTTGGTTATCGCATTTATTTCAACCAACCTCCACCTAACCTAAAATCCCAATTCCAGTAGAATAATTATATTACTAAAAGGAGCAAATTAGAAATAAAATTTATGAATAAACATTGGATGGGTTCATTACAGTGCAGCAACTGCTGCAATGTAGCGATTACAAGCAAAATTTCTTCGCTGCTTAGAAAATTTCTTCGCTGCAGAAAAATAGTTCACATTACTTTGCAGCAGATAATTGAATGAAATATTTTTCTTTTTACTTTGAAAACTCATCGTTACATTGCAGCAATCAGTGCGCGATGCTGAACCCGCTTGATTGACATTGAAAAATGATTTTACAATTGATAATACATTTAAATTGATGCATCCTTTTTTACGGTTTTTATATAATTTTTCATAATTTTATCCCACTCTTGCTTTGTAATATAAAATAAAATGTCAGCCTTTGGAAAACTATTAAATTCACAGGCCGCCACATATGTATACGAGCCCATGTAATGAAATATAAGCCAATCCTCGACATTTAGCTCGGGTAATGTAATTTGCTGGTAAATGACATCAAAACTATCGCATGTTGGTCCCCATAATGAACTGTTATACTCTTTTTCTGAATTGATCACTGGTTTCAAAAGCGTAATATATTCGGGATTTTCCTTATAAATTTTTGGATGAAATGGACCGTAAGCTCCGTCCGACAGGAAATACATAATTTCATTCACATCACCATTTTCTTTGTACAATACACGTTTTGAATGTATGTTCGCAGCAAATTTCATCGATTCGGTTATAAAATAACGGCCGGGCTCCGCTATGAACCGTATCTCGGGTAAATCCGAAAAATATTTTTCTATAGCTCGATTTATAACATTTGTAATTTCAATAAACACTTCTCTAATGTATTGTTCACCTAAAAATCCACCTCCTATATTTACGATTGAACATTTGTATCCAAGTAGCTGTGCGTAATCTATCAATTCCCGTGATATCTTCAGTGATTGATCATAGATGTCTGGTTCAAGGCATCCACATCCCACATGAAACATAATACCAACAAAATTTAATCCCGCCTCTTTAGTTTGTCTAATCAATGTCCGTGCCTCTGTTTCAACATTGCATCCAAACTTCTTGCTTAACGGGCGGACACATTTGATTTCCTGACATTTAATACGCAATAACATTCGAGCGTTTGGCATATATCGTTTAGTTTTCACAATTTCATCATACGAATCGAATGTGACCAAATTAACATTGTTTTCGTGGGCATAATTCATATGCGAAATACATTTAGCCGCCTGCGAAAAAACGATTTTATCAGGTGCCGCACCAAAATTTAGCATTTTTTGGATTTCTTGTTTCGATGCACAATCAAAGCCAACATTTAATGATGCAAATAATCTTAGTATAATATCATGATTATTACATTTTATCGCTGCAATTACAAAATGCATTGTACACAACAAAAACCGAAATTATTTAATAAGACATTAAGCACTTACCGTAGAAGATATCAACTCTAGGTAATTTTTCAAGCCATAAATAATATTTTTCCAATATGTTTCCCAGGTCACAAACAAAAAATGATTCATCCCGGTAGTTCTTATTCTCAACACGTACATAACGTTCGATAACATTTGTTAAATTGATATCATCTTCGTTTAAAATATTTATTTCCATCTTTTCACAGTCCGATCAATTCAGCTAGGTAATTTCAACTGATTTAGAAAATAATATTAAAATAAAAATATCGCAAAATGTTATTAAAACTAATAGGGAACCGCTTTCTTATCAATTGTGTGAACTACATATTATATAATTAAGCACTTGAAAGAATTTACGCGTATGAATAATCTGAAATATGTAATACTATGGAAATCAATCAAATTTAACATTAAAGGCCGGTGCACATTGAGAACGAGCATTTTAGCTATCATTAATTAAAAAAGTATTGTGAATCGGCGGCGTTAAGCGTCAAACATGATATAATCTCGAAACTCGTTATATTTGAACTGGGGAGCTCATTAGAACGGTTTGAACTGAAGTTATTGTTTTTTTGTTTTTGTTTGGATTACGCGGAATAGTACAAAAGCGGTTCCGTTGTAATAGTCTTACAATGATATAGTCATTATTCATCAATATCAAGAGTTCAGAGAGTGAAAACATGGAACGACCTTAAAGAAAAGAGAACAGGGCCCTTTATACGTTCCGAATTGAATTTGAAGGAGGAAAATAAAATTGGGCTTGGTAGAATAATTTTCAACATCATTCAAAATAATTTAATTATGTTTCACTTCAAAAACCAACAACTTTCTACCGAAACATTGTTTTCTACAATCCATTTTTAATTAATTTCTTTGTTATATGTACCATTCCTTTTTACATCTGTCACTAAATGTAGCATGAAGTAGCATTGAATATTGTTTTTGGCAAACATTTGGCAAAATATATCAAACATAATTTCCCGATATTAGATATAGTAAAAGAGAGTAAAATATACAGTTGCCTAATACATACAAATAATCTTGCTGTCACCACACAAATAAATTTTCAATTCTCTGATAAACTCACTCTTTCGGTGTTCATTTAACCTTCGGCTTATTGATGATTTGCACTTTGTAATTATTTCTGTTCCACATGTTAAATTTTATAATAAATTGGAAAATTTCGCCCAGAATTTTGACATCTTTCCAATAGTGCTGTTTTACGGTCACCAGAGAAAAGCGTGCAAGAAAAAGCACACAATAAAAAACGCACATCCAATGCTAAGCGGCTTCGGGGAGTTCTCTGTTTTATTATGTAAATACGTTGATAGAAACTACATATTTTCGAAATATTTTGCATTTTTATAAACCCTCGAGTTTCTTAAACCCTTAGGACGGATGTGGGGTGCCAGCCTCATCCTCTAATGTATCAAATGAATCAAAACTATCTTAGAATTGTGAAGGAGATAAAATATTTTAAATTTCTTGTGTGGGATATTCAGAATGGTCGTACGTGTTTTCTGTTGTGATAAAACCCTTTGTAATGAAGATGGTCTTCACTTAAACCGACCACCGAATTCTGTGAAATCATCTTCACTTAGTTTAAGGTTTTTGTAAAATACCAGATGTGTAATGTATAAATTCCATATTCACGAGGATTTTTATAGCCATAAACGAGTTCTTATACAATGAATATTTTAGGGCTCAGATTCCAAAACCTGACCTGGGGGGCAAAAAAATCTTTAAAATTATGGCTTTTGAGATATGCAAAATCTCAGTAAGCTCAAGATGTATGAAAAAGGGTTTTATTATCATCTTATTGCAATCGGTGATATCTTGGGCCGATCACGAGGCCGATTTGGAGGTATGCAATGTACGGATGGTTGGTGTATTACGGAGTAACAAAAGTTCCTTATATAATAATTTTCTCCGTTTTTTCGTAATTTTCAAATTTTGGTTTATCTAAAAAAAAAAAATTCGATTCTAAAATTTGGTTTCATTCAAATATTAAAGTAATTCGAAATTCATACATCCGAATCAAGAAATTCATTAATAAAATCTTTCTAAAAGATTGAGGTCGATATCCGAAAGAAATACGTGGGAATTTGGAAGCTAAATTTAAAGTAAAAGTTGGGAACTTAGGAATATGAAAATTTATAAAATTGGATAAGAAAATGTAGATACAGCATGTTCCACAAGAAAGTATCTCAATTTATTCTTTAGTTTAAACCCCACCGCAATATAGCTTAGTTTTGTAGTGGTGTTCCTAGTTATCCAACCCAAAGGACCGAAAATGACTGTGAAGTGTCATTGGCGAAGAAATTGATTAAGCGGTATAGAGACTGAAGGAAATGTGGGTAACTTAGCTGGAATAGATTTAGATAGAGTAACCTCAGAGAAAGGCGATAAGGTCATTTTGAAGTTGTTCGATAAAAATCCAAAAATAAACCTAAGACAAGCAAAATAAAAACTATTTGCGAACGATGTTCGGCTTGGAGAGTTCGACATTAAAAATAGAAATACACAGTACGAATATTCATGACAGAGCGACTCATCAAAAAAAGGCCGAATTGAGCAAACGAAACTGGGCCTTCAGAGCTTTGAAGGCAAAGCTTTGAGGAAAAAGAATAACAACCACAGAGTGGATTGTTCCGCTTCTGAAAAACATTTGGAAAGACTTTACTCGAGAATATCAGACTAAATTAAGTGAAAGTTGCAGTAGGAGGTAAATGTCAGAAAATAAAGGCGACTGGACCATATAGCAAGAA
Source organism: Tipula vernalis (assembly GCA_958295665.1). NCBI lineage: Eukaryota > Metazoa > Arthropoda > Insecta > Diptera > Tipulidae > Tipula > Tipula vernalis. Next base: position 115,510,448 of record OY282559.1, read on the forward strand.
AATTGCGATAGTAATTTAATGTAAATATCAATTAGTTTATATATTGTGTTTCGTTGTTTTCTTGAGATACTTTCTTTTGGAACAAACTGTTGTTTAGTAATTTCAAAAAGTTACTCTTATTTTAATTCAATTTGAAATTTCAAATAACATCTTGCCAAATTTTACTTCAAAAATTTCAATTTCAATCGGCACTTTCTAAATGAACTAAAATATGGTCAAGCTCCAAAAGCTGAGCATCAAAAATTTTGAAGATTTCGAACATTCCGACAAACTTTTAGTTTTGATTTTTTGATTCATTCCATCGGCTTAAAATACAGCTCCGTCAAAGTAAATTCAAAACGT